>CP139508.1:323912456-323927210 GCA_021014915.2 Artemisia tridentata subsp. tridentata | reverse complement strand
AATAAGAATGGGCCCAAAAAGCTGAAGTCATGACGTCTCTTTGCACCCCAAAATGTGAACAAAGTGAGACTCACAGCCATCACAGTGGTTAGAAAGGCAGCCTCTAAGATCACCTTTCCTGCAACATTGTTGAAAGTTGACTTATCTTTTCTATATTGGATCTCAAACTGTGCATAAATTTTGAACCAATAAGCTTAGATGCCAATTTAGATCCATTTACTTATTAATAAGACAATGTGGGGTATGTTTTATATCAAAGTAGGTCATAGGGTTGAGGTAAGAAATTATCTATAAAGGGAACGGGTCAAATGGGAGAAAGGGTAAAAAAGGGGTCCAAAGTCACATATAGTGTATTTAAATTTTATAGAACCTACTAAATCATTAAGTATATATAAGAAGCTATTTGTTTACAAAAAAGCGGATATAATTTGGACTAGAGGTATTACGGGTCAACCAACCCGCACCAAAACTACCCATTTTTATTTAAAGTATATGGCTAATAGAAGCGAAAATGCGGTGACCAAAAATCGATTATGATACTAAATCGATTATGATTAGCATGTGTTGATACTAAATTTGTTCTTAATAAATCGATTATGATTTTTGGTTTTTGTGTAGGTTGTAATTAGAACTAGAACTACAAATCTGAGATTGAAAGTAATAATATTATACGATTGAGGTACACGTCTTTTTTTTAGGATTGTATGCTTTTTTTTTTAAATTAGTTTTGTGGCTTACTAATCATCTCTACTTTGCTCCAATCATCACATCAGTTTCACATGCCTTTGGTTTAGTTGTTATAGCTACTAGACGAGTACCCGTGTTATGCCTTTGGTTTAGTTGTGGCGACTAACAATACTTTCATTCAACATCACTCAATCTGATTAATCAAAGGTATGTTTTTCGGTTAATGGATTAAACGTATATTAATTTATTACTTATTAATTTATCTACTAATATAGGGTTTTTGTTTTTTGGGTAATAAAGTTATGGGTTTGTATTCTTGTGCTTTAGTTTATGTCGTATGGCTTATTTGCCGTGATAACTTTGCTAAAATTTCGTGTCAATTTGTTAGATCATTGATAATTCGTGTTTATTTATTGGGGTATTGTGCTAACTTTTGATTAAACTGATTTGGGCAGGTTTTTATGTTATGTGAACATTCAAAATTTGTTAAGAATTATCTTGCAACTACTACATCTACACTTTTTAACATAGTGTTTAATTTGTCTATCGGCTTGCGTCGATAAGGCTGCTAGGCATAGGCTGGAACGTGGAGTTTGGACCAGTGTTTACTTTGGGGATATAAGGCGTGCGCTCTCTGGTATGAAGTTTGTCTTACTTTTCTTCTACTTTGAAATATATTGAATTCAAAAATGTGATTTTTTATTTTGCATTCAAATTACTAGGAATGATTATCAACCTGAAGCTTACGTATTCATGATGCTCATGATGAATCATAATCATCATGAGGGGGATAAATTATTTTGGTTGACAATCATGGGAATATACTTGCATTAGTGAAGAAATTGAGATCAAGAATTCATTTCTCCAAAGTAGTTTGATCAAGAAGATGTGATTCGTCTTCATGATTGGTTATCGTCTAGGCATTTTGGTCAAGAATGTTTAGTTGAATGGGAGATTAGTCACATGTTCGTAAATGTAAGGTTTATCGTGAATATAAACATTTTTTTTTTCACTTTTGTTTTCTTTGACTGATGTAACATAATGGATAATTGATATCACATATCAGTAATAGCAAATTGGCATAACAAAAAGTGCAGGTTGAGAGTGCCAATCCACATATTATAAATCCATCCGTTTTATGAGTTTTGAAACCATATCAGTAATGGACTTGATATCCAATAGCTTGAGAGTAGCCTTTATGGACCAGTTTTTTTCCCTCAGTTTGAAGAGGTGAAAAGTCTTCCGTAGTTATCGATGCAGAAGACACTTCTATTAAGCCTGGTATTGACTACTTTACATATCCGTCTGCTTTGATGTACAAAAAAGGCGAAAAGCCTTTGGTTTTTGGGACTATACAAGCGTATTTGAAGGATGTTGGTGAAAGATTGTATAAGACTAAGAAAGATGCTGATAAAATGGGGTTTTCAGTTGGCTTTAAGTTGGTTAGAGGTGCTTAAGGAGGCTTGCGAATTTGCTTATATGTGCAGTGCACCAAATTTGATAAATGTATTTTGAATCAGGGTTGTAAATGATTTGGTTACTTGGAAATCAATCCGTTGTAAACAAATGTTTCGAAAGCGAGGTATTTCTTGAGTCATGGAAAAGATTGAAAGCGATCCCGTGAATATAAAGGACTGTGAGAGCTTCGTTTTAATAACAGTCATTAGCTAATGTAAGCTTGCCATTACCTTAAGTCCATTACTATGAATCTATGCTCCATTTTCATTCAATTATACATATATGATATAAACATCAATGTTTTTTTTACAAGGTACAACTATTTCGCTATGTTTGAATAAATGTCTATAACTACACATAGTCGAACTCTCTTCTTCATATAATACAAAATTAAAACAAATAAATAAAACAAAACTATTTGTTATTTAATAAATAAAAATACATTATTCAAAAAATTAGAAAAAACCCCGCGCGTGCGCGGGCATTATAACTAGTTAAATATTATATCAAGTACTTTTTTTTTAATACTAACCTATTTACCTATCAATGAGATCTATCAATATTTCATTATTTGTAATTTATGGGCCGATTTACAAACAAACACACAATTTTCAACTTCTATCATCCAATTCCTCATTAAACCCCCAACCAAACTACACCTTAATATATGAAAAATGATTTTGAGACCTATGAAACTAATTTCATGCCTAAAAATGTGTGGTTTAGGCATGATCTTGTTGGTTTGTGAAAAAGTGAGTTCTTTAGCTGTAGCCAATAGGATGACGCCATGCATGAATTTAGTCATATCTTTAGGCCTCTCAATCACTTCTCATAATATATATCATGTAAATGTTTGTTTTTTTAAATACCTCTTAATAACATCTTAATCTGATTCATTCAGACGTGGTCAAACATTTGAGTCATTAAGTGCGTTTTTTTCTCATTCAGAGGCTTAAACCTCTTACCCATCAAGATGCGGAAGGGTGTCTTACTACCTCTTAATGGTTTTTTGATCTTTTATTATTTTTTTATTTTTTTTAATTTAGTTTCTTTTTCTTTGTTCTTTCTTTCATTTTGTATTATGTCGTTTCTCGACTTTCCTTTAGTATTGATAATGTTTTAAAAAGAATTACATCGGTATTTTTTTTCTAAACAAAAAAATGTTAAAGATTATAATATGATGATGACGAAAATGCTCAAAGACATAAAATTTTCAAATAATAATAAATAACTAATTTGTGAAATCAAATCGTGGCATGCTTATTTAGAGCATGAACTTGAATATTTTTCTTTGAAGATATTTTAAATTGTAAATGACAATGATAAGCATATCATAAAACACTTT
This sequence comes from Artemisia tridentata subsp. tridentata, assembly GCA_021014915.2. Lineage (NCBI taxonomy): Eukaryota > Viridiplantae > Streptophyta > Magnoliopsida > Asterales > Asteraceae > Artemisia > Artemisia tridentata. Next base: position 323,923,720 of record CP139508.1, on the reverse strand, counting down.
ATTCGCAATTTTATCATCGTAAATTTTTGATAGTGATAGTTTACAAGATGGTAAAAATGTTTAACAACATGGGAGTATAACACATATCAACAATATACAACTACTTTACGAGATCAAATTGCGACATAAATGTCTTAGATGTTACACATTTTATTTTAACCTTGCTAGGTTGTGTTAGTTTTATGCCTCAATCGTTCTATCTAATGTTTCTAAACGTTTATGTATTGTAAATATGAAACTGCTATATATTTATACCATTCAGGCATTAAAAAAAATAATATTATTTCATTCAGATTTAGACATTTACGCCTCATATTCAGATTCAGATGTGCGAATTATGTTCAAATTCAGAGCCTCTTAATAAACAAACAAAACTTTAGGTGGTGTTTGTTTTTTCAAAAATTCCCTTAACAGCCTCTTAATATGACTCATTCAGACACGGTCAGATGTTTAGCCAAAAAAGTGTATCTGTTTTTTTCATGTCATTAATAGGCGGTAAGAGGCAGTCAGTGTTAAAACCGTTTTTTTAGCGTTAATAGGCAGGTCAGAGGCATAAACCTCTGATTGAACTAGATGTGGAGGGGGTGTCTTAACACGTTTCAATGTCTCTTTTTATTTTCTTTTTTCTTACTTTTTTTTGTTTGGATTTTTTTTTTCTTTTCTCATGATTCTTTTTATTTGGGTGTTTTTTTGTTCATCTATTTTGTTTTCTTTTCTTGTTTCAACTTTGTCTTTCGTACATTTATATTTTTTATTAGATAAAGATTGTAAAACATGATGATAAGTACGTGACAATTCCTATTTTGTTCAAATTGGAGGGTTCGGTTTACCAGACTCATATATTTAAACTCTAACCCAACTCATTTAGTTAATCGTTTTGAAAAATTCAATCTAAACCCCGTTTTTGTCAAATAAATGTGAGATTGAATATTTTGTTTAAAATAGTGTAACTTTAAAGTGACTATATTATAAAACTTGCTTTTCTTCATTTAATAAAGTTTATTTCTCGCGTGAATGTAACCGTTTATATTTACATTGTAAGAATTGATGATTTAACACATTCAGACATTTAAAAAAAAAAAAAAAAAAAAAAAACAGTTTTATTTGATTCAGATTCAGATTTCTCAACCACTCATTCAGATTAACATGGAATCACATTGAGACTTTTCAACTACATATTCAGATTCAAATGTACGAATCAGATTCAGACTCAGATCCTCTTAAGAAACAAACAACATTTTAGCTTAAAAGCGCGAACAATTGTTTCAAAATAAATTAAAATAATAATGTAAGCATTTAAAACAAGAAAAAAAGATCAAATTGTAAATTTTAATTTAGCAAAATTTGAAACGTTTTACATTCACACGCAGTGTTGCAAAAAAAAATATATATATATACAAAATCGATTAATCGCCGCCTAAGTGCTAATCGACCACTAAACTTTTTGATTTGTGCAAATCGGAAAAGAAAATCGGTTAACGATGGTCGATGGTGGTAAAATTTATTGAAAACATGCAAATTTTTCCGGGAATATCATAAACACGCCGGAAACTTGTTTTAATCAATTATAGTTACTGTTTATATCTATTACAAGTTGTTGTATAAGGCAAATCTTGCCGTAAATAGCTAAAACTCACAGGAAATACCCAAAAATCGTCGAAAATACCAAAAACTTTCTGAAAATGCTAATCCGATTAATCATCAATTAATTCCGCCTAAACCGATTAGAAACTACAAAAGTATCGACCGACCGATTGCACTTCACGATTTTCGCAACCCTGTTCACACGCCTTGCATTCCCTCATATAGGCGTTCAATGAACATTTCATGAACCGTTCGGTAAAAAGTTCGTTTATGTTCGTTTATTTATTATATAAACGAACATGAACAATATTTTAAGTTCGTTTTCTTAAATGAATGAATATGAACAAAAGTCGCGTCCGTTCATTTATGTTCGTAAACGTCCGATTATGCGTTCGTTAATGTTCCTTTATGTTCATTTATTTATTTATATTTGTATATCATATCTCTTAATTGTATAATTTTAAAATTAGTTTGTTTAAACAAAATAACACTTATAAAATAACGAGCGGGTTAGCCCGCGCATTGCTGCGGGGCGGTCGTGTTGTTGGTTTTGAATTTTTTGTTTAATTTTAATGTTGTTAAATGTTTGTTTGTGGTGTGGGATTCTGGTAAATATAAAGAGGGTAATTTGCTTGTTGTTGCTGGTGTAACAGCGAACGTATATAATCTAGAAAAAGTTTCTTCAATGATTCAAAATAGTGAAGAATTACAAACAACAAACGCATATTGGATGAACAAATACAAAGGATCAAGTAAGCTTATCATCCAATCTGACAACATTGATGAGGTTAAGATCTTTCATTTACAAAAATTGGCGTTAGATCCCCATTTGAATTACATATAGCCACACGAGTATTTTGTACAAAATACAACTTAAACAAATGATTCTTCAATTTTGTACTTGATTCAAAGGGTCGAATCCAACTAACTTACCCTGAATTGTATTTTTTTGTGAAATTATAAAGTAAACATAATGAAATTTATTCATTGGTTGTGTAAGCCTGGAGACCACGAAATACGGAAACACTTGATTAACATCATCAAAACCTTTACTTTGGAACCTTGGCTCAAGCATGACGTTCTGAAAAAAAAAATCTGAAATCATTCAATTCTTTTGTCTTAATAGTAATATACTAACATACTGAACCACATATTTACTTTACATAGTCTACCAAAAACCTTTAAGAATCATCACTGTTTCTTAAACTTTATCATCTCCATTTCGGAGTATAAACAATTTTAGTAGTATCACTTCTTTTAAAAAGTGTATCCTATGTGCAAACTGAATAACTGTCCTAGCCCACTGACATACAATATCCATAGGAAAAGAGCAACATGAATTAAATGCATCACCTGTACCACACTAACATGGAACATGCTATATCGCAACAACCTTAATTTGCAGCCAAAACTTACACAACCATCATAACTTGCACACCTTAAAGTTGCAGAACCTTACAAACTTACAGATTTAAAAGCTTGCAAAACCTGAACGCTTGCATACCTTAAAACTTGCAGATCCTTAGAATTAGATTGCAGACGTTAAACTTGCAACACCAATTTATATCAAAGGAGAATAGGTAGTGTTATTTTGCACATGACTTGTTTTAAAATTTTGATAATGCATTGCTACAATGTGGCTAATTGTATAGAGGTTTGGGTGTGTACAATATAATCACGTGACTTGTAAATAACCCATTTAAGCTCTACAACCTGAACCCCGCTTGACCCACCTACTTTAAAACAAAAATAAAACCTTTAAAAAAAGTACCTGATTAGCCGCCGCCATGTCCCACCACCGCTTGACTCACCTACCACGAATATATATTGTAAACCCTTTAATTCAAATGACCGCTAGGTAGTCTACAGAAAAACAAAATAACAACAAATGTATACGCGCGTAAAAGTAGTTCAGCAAACACAAAAACACAAACAGGTAAACTTTTATCACAACCTTTTGCAGAAATGGAACGAAACTGATTCACCAAAAGTTAATTTAAACGTCCATGTGACAACATTTATGCGAACTTGGAAGTCAAAGTTACCTGACTGAGAGGATGACAGGGAACTGAACGTTGTGCTCGGATGATTATTTATGGATGATGACTTTGATAGCTGATCCATTGATGTCATCCATGGAACTCCAAACTTTATGCCCCCATCTATAAAGCACGTTTAAAAAATAACTTCATTTTCCACAACTATTTGTGCTTCTCTATATTTGAAATTGAAAAATGATAACAAAATAAGTTATTATTCCTTGCCACTATCAGATTTAAAATTGCTTAGTAAAGTTGTTACCGGTCATTGTATGCCTATTTCCGGCAATATTATTCTCCTTCCTCGGCTTTCCCTTATGTGCATTAAACTCTTCCCACAATAACAACCATGTTTTCCTATAGCAACAACGCTTTTTCTTCTTTTACAATGATATTTAAAAAATGGGCACCTTGTTTCTATATCTGCAGTTATCAATAAAAGAAGCAGGTTCAGTTTCTTCAATGATACAACATACATTGTTCCAGCACTACCAAATTCAACCAACCAACAAATCAAAACAACCAAAGCCTTACCATCCAAGCCGCAACTGCAACTTCTACTTCACTAACAACTGCGCCCATATCCGAACCCAAAAATCACCTGCAAAGTTGCTCAACTAAAATTTTCAGATCTATTTCCTGAATGGTTAAAGGCTTATGCAACCCCTGGAATCTGGAAACTGGGATTCGAAGCTTAATGAGATTTTTTTTTGTCAAAAACAAAGTTACTTGTATTTAATACGGAGTAGCATAAAGAAACTATTAGGCAAACTCGCTCACCCCTTTGTAGTTAGATTTATCTTGATTCCGCTCCCAACGCAACAAACACTTTGACCATCCGAATGTCACCTTCCGTTGCAGGCCCATACAATGTAGCACAACCATCCTTACGCTTCGCATCCACATTAGCACCTGTAATGAAGAAAGCCTACCGTGGATAACGTTTCATATGGCTAAAATGCGTGGCAAACTTTGCACAAAAAAACTTATGATTTGGAAAAACTTGAAATTGCTAACAGAGATGGTGTTCTTAAAATTTAATTAAATGATCTTGATAGGGTTCTTATAGTATACATGGCTATGAATATTGTTCGCCCAATACCATTGTACTGATTCCTAACATTTGACACATAGGTCATAGCATCATTAACCTGGCCAGTACAAAAGCAACTTTTGTTGATCAGTTCCGATGCTCGTCTCAATCGCTTTCAAAGTAGACTAAATAGGTAATATAACTCCGACAGAACAACTGCAAACAAAGACACCGTATGTCACACTATGAAAAAAAAGGGCAGCCTATATAATTTCTTTCATGTAAAATATGGTGATTCAACTCCATGTAAAAGTTACCTTGATGTTTTTAGGGCAATTTTGGAACCAAGCGGGCAAATACGCAACTTCAAGCCAACATGCATAAAAAATTCATAACATGAGTACTGAATATCTTCCTTCGGCTTATGAGGTAGCCTAGTTAAGCTTCTGGATTATTCATAAGACATAAGGTTTAACACTTTGGTTAGTAGTATTGTGTTTAGTGTTACACCCCATGCCCGTTTGACCAAAATTTAAAACTTTTATGCGAAAACGACCCAACTTTAACGGACTTCTAGTTACTCTTTTAACCACTGATAAAAATCTATAAACATTCAGACCTTTAAATATTTTTAAATGAAACTAGACTCAATCATCTTCGAAACGACGGATGACACGACCTCTAACAACTTACGGTTTGGAAGATATGATTTTTCTAAGATTGACAAAAAACTAGAAAAAAAATCTCATTTATATTTCGACACAAGCATATGGCCATATGCTGAAATTTCCATATGGCCATATGCCCCTTACTTAAAATTCTGACACAACCATATAGCCATATGCTGAAAATACAATATGGCCATATGCTGGTCATATACCCTTATACAAAACTCTGAGGCCATATGCCTTCTGCAGATTTTTACAAAGAAAACTATAATAGCTCTAATTCCGGAAAACCAAATTCCGAGACTCCACAATTAACGAAACTTTTCAGAAATCATTAACTCAACATATTAGATCATTTCATAACCATTTGACCCGTTTGCAACCCAAAATGGGTTTAATTACAGTTATTCCAAACACCCCTTTTCCATAACCATAAACACTTAAACCCGTATATACAACGAACCGTTAGACACACTTTACCATAACTAGAAAGGACATAACTTTGACACTTGACCACATACTTACACATCATTTAAAGACTCACGGGGGCATCAACCATGGCTTTGAGCTCGGTATCTATACTAAGCTCTAACATAACCCGTTACTCTTCTAATTCTCCACATTTCATTTCTTAATCCTTAAACCAAGCATTTCTTTTCCTTCACGCATAAACCTTAGCTCCAAGCTAAGATACCACTCATAAATCACCATCATCATCGTCATCCTCATCACTATCATCATCATCATCCTCATCACTATCATCATCATTCTTCACAATTAAATCAAAACTTGTGTAGGAGTGATTGCTTATGGATGATCTCAAGCATGAGACCTTAATCACCATCATTCCTAGATATCCAAAACTTGGTTCCCTCCCTTTTCCTCTTCTTGAACCGACATTACCACCAAGACCCATAAAACATTATCTTAAAATGAAACTAATAGAAGTCTAGGGAATTCTCTAGACCTTTGTTAGTTGTAAGTTTGCCTAATTGGCAACCTTGGTCCATCAAGTCCTTTTCTTCCTACTATAGCCACATTTATCTTATAGCACATTAAACCCATTACAATTTTAGTCCCTTAAATTCCATTCTCATTATATCTATGACACAACTCATCTTCTATATCTACATTACACGTTCATTGACTATTACTTTGACTACCGGGTTTGACTAGCCAATCACGTTAAGCCTTAGTTAATTTATCTATGGTAGGGCCTATTTGTATCCGGGATACGGGTCTAACAATTCTACCCCCGTATTAAGATTTCATCCCCGAAATCTCTCGTCTATTGCTGACAAAAACTTAGTCTCGTCTTACTCCGTTCTTAGCATTTACAACCATTAAGCCATTTCGTTGCAAAGATCACATTGATCTAGCATCTCAAGGCGCACTATAACACAACACATGCCCTTAATCCATTCTATTACTCGCTTATTCATATCACATTTCACATTTCACTTAAGTTATTATGTCATCCGAGGCATATTTACCCTAACCAATATCGCTTTTAACCATCCCTATTACTATTTCACAATGTTCAAACTCATTCCATTCTAACTTTTTCGTCAAGGACTACACATCACTTAATCACACCATCCTTACCATTATTTTCAGATTTACCGTTGCCTTTCCACTATCCCATTCACATTCTTACTATAACGCTTCGTTATCCCTACTTCTTTTCTCATGCATTTATTAACTTTTACGACCGCCAGAGTCATTATTCATATAAGGTACTAACAACTCTTAGCATACATTACATCATATTTCCATCATTCCACGTTGCAGACCATAGCATCATTACAAGTTTTTAATCATTTCAACTTATGCTTGACACCTAAAATGTAGGTTTCTCAAAACAACTTTCACCTAAGGTCGATATCCAACTCCCTATATCCCACCTATCTTATTCTCTTAGGACGTCTAACTAATTATAGGTTTTCATTTTCTACCCCTTTCCCTTACTCATGCCATGTTGGGAACACAGAAGCCCACTCATTTACACTTCTTCATTTATATGGAGAGGTGTCCCAATCGATGTAAATCAAGAAATATAAACTCATGGTTCGGCGATTCAAAATTTCTTGATTTAAATGAAAAGGCGTCTGAATCCTTTTAAATAAGGAAGTCATAAATCATCCTACCTATACACTTCCGAAATAATACTCCTACTACTATTACACGCTTTAACTTTCAATCTTTTCATTCTTTCACATTCGTCGTTCATAATTTAAACATTTAACTTTTAACTTTTCTCTTTTCTAGCTTGGATCCATCTTTTAACATTTCAAGCTCGGCCATCCCGGAGGATACCATCATTAATCATCATTAACTCGGCTATCCCGAAGGATACCATCATTAATCATCATTAACTCGGCCATCCCGAAGGACACCGTCATTCATCATCATTAACTCGGTCATCCCGAAGGATACCATCATTAACCTTTCACATTATAACTATGGATCAAAGCCATTAACATTTTAATACACACACTATAACATCCATTTTATTTAGTTTAAGCAAGCGTCATAGGGCATATGAACCTGCTTATCACATTTACACATTATCTATGTGTTTACACTTCTCACTTTAACTTACATTCTTTAACCCACGTTAGCCATTTCCACATTTTTACTATTACCCTTTTAGTCTACTCAACTCTTTCCACGTTTAAACCTTAGATAGGTTAATTCAATAACACATTCATTTGCATCATTCATTCTTCTTACACATTTTAAACATCAATGCAATTTCATCACGTTTCACTATACATCTTATCATCACATTCTTACTCACGTACTTAACTCATCTCATTTTAATCATTAGCGCTTAAGCTATACCATTATATCTCGTCATTACTTACCAACGTACCTTAATCCAATTCTATAACTTTTTCATCATTAGACACATATCAATCAATGTGTCAATTTCTAAACGTGCCTTCACCACATCACATTATAACGCACTTATCATTACTTCACGTTCATACTTAAACTTCAAATACTTTAACTTACCATCAACCCGTCTCTATACCACATTAACGTCAATCATTAGCCACTAAATATAATGAGACCATATGTTGGTCATCAATACCTTATGGACCACCCATCATTACATTATCCATTTTTAACTCCTTACCATAACGATTATCTAATCATGATTTTCTGTAAGCAATCAAACCACTTACCATTTCTATTCACATTCCATTACCATTATTATAACATACATTCACATAACCATGTAACTATCACCCGACACTATCCGAAGTGCATAGTGTTCTCAACAATAAAACACATCGAGTCCACCATGGACTTACACCACATACACATCAACACTATCAAACACATACAACACTTATCACCTTAAGTTCATATAACATATCATGCATTCCATCTCATAATTTAAACAATCATTAACTCGCGTCTAACTCATTAATATAACCACTAAATCCGCATTCACAATATTCACATTATATCCAAACCATAGCCTAATCCCATTATTTCTATAAGCACTTTCACATTATACAACTAGGGCATTTATTTTTTGCATTACTTACACCTACGTTCAATGCATCTACTAGTGGTTTAAGTATAGGCAACCTAAAGGGGAAACCTAATTCACTTAAACCGAAGCTCTGATACCAAGTTGTTACACCCCGTGCCCGCTTGACCAAAATTTAAAACTTTTATGCGGAAACGACCCAACTTTAACGGACTTCTAGTTACTCTTTTAACTACCGATAAAAATCTATCAACATTCAGACCTTTAAACTATTTTTAAATGAAACTAGACTCAATCACCTTCGAAACGACGGGTGGCACGACCTCTAACAACTTACGGTTTGGAAGATACGCTGAAATTTCCATATGGCCATATGCTGAAATTTCCATATGGCCATATGCCCCTTACTTAAAATTCTGACACAACCATATAGCCGTATGCGGAAAATACAATATGGCCATATGCTGGTCATATACCCTTATACAAAAATCTCTGAGGTCATATGCCTTCTGCAGATTTTTACAAAGAAAACTATAATAGCTCTAATTCTGGAAAACCAACTTCCGAGACTCCACAATTAACGAAACTTTTCAGAAATCATTAACTCAACATATTAGATCATTTCATAACCATTTGACCCGTTTGCAACCCAAAATGGGTTTAATTACAGTTATTCCAAACACCCATTTTTCCATAACCATAAACACTTAAACCCATATGTACAACGAACCGTTAGACATACTTTACCATAACTAGCAATGATATAACTTTGACACTTGACCACATACTTACACATCATTTAAAGACTCACGGGGGCATCAACCATGACTTTGAGCTCGGTATCTATACTAAGCTCTAACATAACCCGTTGCTCTTCTAATTCTCCACATTTCATTTCTTAATCCTTAAACCAAGCATTTCCTTTCCTTCACGCATAAACCTTAGCTCCAAGCTAAGATACCACTCATAAATCACCACCATCATCATCATTATCATCATCATCATCATCATCATCATCCTCATCCTCATCACTATCATCATCATCATCCTCATTACTATCATCATCATTCTTCACTACTAAATCAAAACTTGTGTAGGAGTGATTGCTTATGGATGATCTCAAGCATGAGACCTTAATCACCATCATTCCTAGATCTCCAAAACTTGGTTCCCTCCCTTTCCCTCTTCTTGAACCGACATTGCCACCAACACCTATAAAACACTTAAAATGAAACTAATAGAAGTCTAGGGAATTCTCTAGACCTTTGTTAGTTGTAAGTTTACCTAATTGGCAACCTTGGTCCTTCAAGTCCTTTTCTTCCTACTATAGCCACATTTATCTTATAGCACATTAAACACATCACAATTTTAGTCCCTTAAATTCCATTCTCATTATATCTATGACACAACTCATTTTCTATATCTACATTACACGTTCATTGACCATTACTTTGACTACTGGGTTTGACTTGGCAATCACGTTAAGCATTAGTCAATTTCATATATGGCGGGGCCTATTTGTATCCGGGATACGGGTCTAACATTTAGAGCTTATGGCATATTCTAGTACTAACGTAACTAAACGGAGAAAGTAATAAACTTTTAACCAAAATTGATAAAACGAATAGAAATATACCTCCTAATCTACTCAGACCCTAAACTGAATTAGCATCTGCGTTATCCTTTTCCCCTATTTTCGCAATCTCATCAGACTTTCAATTGAAAATCATTCTCGTTTTTGGACTCCATTGTGAATGAGCGCTTGCTATTGCCCACGCATTTATAATTATCTGAGTACCTGCTACAATGTCGTACCCCACTAGCCTATCCCCTTATTGCAAAAGGGTATAGTTAAAACAACTTCTCAGTTGCTAGTTTCTCCAAACCGTAAGCATCCTGAAGCTAAATTGAAAAGGGTATAGTTAAAACATTTTGCATTAAAATACATGAAAATTAGTTTTAAAACAGTACTAATGCCATACACCAACAAAAAACTTTGATGCAAATACATGAAAAGTTATTTTCTTTTACACATTTATCATGAATATACATCCGATTTAGGTGTGATTAGACTTAAAACCGGACGTTCGCCCAAATGGTGAAAGACTTACCAAGTGCTGGCCACAACTGACACAGTTTTTTATTTGACAACTAATATGTATCTCTTATTAGAAACAACAAAAATTAAAGAAAAATGAGAAGCTAAACTGCCTTACCACACTTCCAAATCTCTTAGGTCTTTCATCAAACATATTGTAGGCACAATTCCATCTACAATTTCCACACCATTAACCACAACACAACCCCACAACCCCTTTTTCCCATTGTTTATCCATCGTCAAACACATTTGAACTCCTCATCTTTCACTATTCCTGTGACAAAAGAGCATAACACAATCATAATAGATTTTTGAAACCCATAACTAAAGTTAAAA